>BTPG01000005.1:38878091-38923091 GCA_036245525.1 Semisulcospira habei
CAACTTTATTTATTGTCGATGATTGCTCTGCAGAGAAAGACATTGTCAAAAAGAGAAATACTTTAGCAGAACTTGCCTTCAGTGGTAGACACGCAAACGTGAGTGTATGGATTCTCACACAAAAATATAATGCTGTATTGAAAGATTTTCGAGAGCAGTTAAAGTTTATCTGTTTGTTTTACTGTAAGGATCGTGACAGCTTTGAAGACTGTCTCAGAGAAAACGATGTCATTCCAAATAAGCATGAACGTGATGATGTAAAAAATAAACTGAAATCGACTAAGCACCTAAAGTTTATTTTAAAGACAGATCAGCCCACTGGGTATGGGTTAGTAAATTAATTTATCTTTTTGGTTTGTCTTTAAAAAATGACGGACGGACAAGAGGATCAAAATTGGCCTATTGGTAAATTCATGGATATTACATCGAGTTTTAGAGGTTTTATGCTTATTAGTGACTTAAAAACACAAGTTAGACGCCCTTTTTCAGAACTCCCATCACCGATGAAGATGTACATGACATATAGTTTTTATCTTGGATATTCTAATACTTTTCCATGTTATAATAATAGGACAAATGATTTTTTAGTTTATGATGCTGAATCTGACTGGTTTAAGATTATGTGTTTACAAATATACCATAAAATAAAAAAAGAAAATGTTAAATTTATTACTGTTAATAAAACAATATTACACATGCAAAAGATTGAACATGATACAACAGAAGACATATCGTCAAAGTGGCTTATTAGTTGGTGATTAATTTTGTCTATTTTATAGATTTTAGTCAATAAAGTGCCATTTTCATTATATAATTTTCTATTTATTTTTTTGTCGGACAAATAAAAAAGATGGACAACCATCAAAGATTAAGAAACGTGTTTCACACAACTGACTTACCTATATCTAATATTTACAATGTCTATGAATCAATAGAAAGATCTTTTTTAGTCATACAAAATAACCTTCTTTCTGATAGTGTAAAGATTCAGATTGTTGCAAAAATAGAATTTGCCAGAGATGTTGGTGAAGTTATTGTAACGTATATCTCAACAAGGCAGCACACAGTTAATTCGAGAAGAGAACTAGAGAAAGTGTTTAGAGAAAGATTGTTACCAGACTTCCATGAAGCAATTGACAGAGCAGAAATGCAAGGGTCTGGCTGGCATGAAGGCCTTGTACATGAACTACAACTGAAGCAGTCAAGATATCATCCTATTTTAGGTAGATCTTGGATACCACTACCAATAGAGGTTGCAAACAAAAAGGCTGTAGTCAATATTCAAAACAATGATAATTTATGTTTTATGTGGTGTGTGCTTGCAAAACTTCATTTTGTAAAAGCAAAACCTGATCGTGTATCTAACTATACCAAATTTGTAAATGAACTCAACTTCAGTGGCATTGAGTTCCCTGTTAAAATAGAGGACATAGACTTGTTTGAAAAACTAAATCCTGGTATATCTGTAAACGTGTATATATGGGATAATGAATCTGAGAATAAGTTACAGCCAATTAGAGTATCTCCAATTGCCCCAACCTATGGGCAGCCAGAAGATAAACATGTTGACATGTTGCTAATTGGAGATGACAATAACTTCCACTACACAATTATCAGGAATATGTCACGTCTAATTTATTCACATACAACGAAACACAATGGGAAACAGGAAGTGTGCAAGAGATGTTTACAGAGATTCTCTTCTATTAAAATAGCACATAATCACATTTTACACTGCAGGTCAGCTGATGACATACAAACTGTACTTAAGTATCCAGATCCTGGTAGTCAAGTGTATTTTAAGAACTATGGGAATCAGCAAAAGCTGCCGTTTGTAGTGTATGCAGATTTTGAATCACTCGTTGTTCCATATGAGGGTCCAGTTCCAGAGTCATTACCAAAGACTATAAAACTAAGTGACCAAGTGGTGTGTTCTTTTGGATACATTCTTGTTAGGTCAGACGGTCTTCATTCAGAACCTGTTATCTACAGGGGTGAAAATGCAGCATGCCTGTTTTTAACAGAAATGAGACAACTGTATAGTCAGGTAGTACAGTATCTCACAACATGTCAGATGCCTTTGGTGATGACAGAAGAAGACAAACTAAAATTTGATACAGCAGAGACGTGTTGGATTTGTGAACAGCCTTTAGAGGGTGATAAAGTTCGTGACCATGATCACATAACTGGGCGTTACAGAGGAGCTGCACATAATAATTGTAACTTGTTATTAAAAATAGATCCTAAGACATACAAGTTACCAATCTTTTTTCACAATCTGAAGGGATATGATTCACACATTATCATGCAGGCTGTAGACGAGTCGTACAAAAAAATTAGTTGTATTGCCCAGACAACTGAGAAATACTTGACTTTTAGGTTAGATAAATTAGCATTTTATGACTCCATGCAACATTTGTCTTTAGGTCTTGCTAGTCTGGCAGAAGGACTGAGTGAGTATCCAATAACAAGTAAATATTTTGAGCCGGACTTGATTAAAAAAGGTGTTTATCCATATGAGTACATCAGTGACTGGGTAGTGTTTGAAGAAAGGAGACTGCCTCCAAAAGAGAAATTTTATTCTACACTAACTGGTAAAGGTATTTCTGACTCTGAATACCAGCATGCACTTGATGCGTGGGAAAAACTAGGGTGTCAGACAATTGGTGACTACCACGATCAGTACTTAAAGGCAGATGTTTGCTTGTTAGCAGATGTATTTGAAAGTTACCGTGAAAAGGGTTTGTTGCACTACAAGCTTGACCCTGCTTGTTACATAACTAGTCCTGGCATGACATGGGATGCATTTTTGAAATCCAGTAAGATATCTATAGACCTGTTGTCTGATCGTACGATGGGTGAAATGGTGGAACGTGGATTGAGAGGTGGTATTAGTCTAGCAGCAAACAATTATGGCAAGGCAAATAATAAATATCTTGACGACTTTGACCCCTCAAAGCCAATGTCATTTATTACATACTTGGATGCTAATAATTTGTATGGATTTGCAATGTGTGAATTGTTGCCATTAAAAAACTTTTGTTTGTATGATTTGTCACAGTATGGCATAAAAAAATTAACAAAATATATTATGGATCGAGGTCAAAATGATGAAAAGGGTTGGATCTTTGAAGTAGACTTGGAGTATCCACACCATTTACATGATTACCATAATGATTATCCATTAGCAGTTGAGAAAATGAGTTTGACAGGAAAAAAAGAAGACACTAAGCTTGTGCCAAATCTAAATGACAAATTCAATTACGTTTGTCACTACCGCTTGTTGCAGTTTTACATCAGACACGGGTTAGTACTAAAGAAAGTTCACAGAGGCATTCAATTTGATCAGAGTGCTTTCATGAAAGATTACATAATGAAGAACACAACATTGCGTGCCAGAGACGGTAACACTGCATTTGACAAAGACTTCTTTAAGCTTATGAACAATGCCTGTTTTGGTAAGACAATGGAAAATCCTCATCACCGCAAAGATGTGAGACTGGTCACAACTGAATCGGGTGCAATTAAACTTACAAGTAAGCCTCAGTACACAGGGTATAAAGAATTTCATTCATCATTGTATGCTGTGTCACTCAAAAAAAAGATTGTTAAACTGGATAAGCCAGTATTTATAGGTATGGCAATTCTTGAGTTATCAAAACTGTTAATGCTTGAATTTTATTATGATTACTTCAAACCAAAGTATCCTGAGTGTCGTCTGCTATACACTGACACTGACTCTATGATCATTGATGTGCCTACTGAAGACTTTTATGAAGACATGAAAACAGAGTTACACATGTATGACACGTCTGACTACCCTAAAGACCATCCACTGTTCAACACACAAAACAAGAAAGTGCCTGGAAAGTTTAAGGATGAACTAAATGGTGTGCCAATAGTTGAGTACGTTGGACTGAGATCAAAAATGTATTCTATACTGCACCAGAAGGGAAGTCAGTCGAAAGCCAAAGGAATTAAAAAAACAGCAATAAAAAATAAAGACATTCGTCATGAACATTACAAGCAAGTATTAGATGGTGCATTAATGCCTGATTATCCAAACAAGACACTAAGATCAAACAAACATAATATTGAAATGATTCAAACATATAAAAAGTCTCTAGCAGTTGGGGATACAAAAAGAGTGTTTCACACTAAGGAAAAAGCTTATGCACCAGGTCATTACAGGCTCAAATTATCTGAAAAAATAGCTGATGAACTGTTTGATGAACTAATTGATGAATTGAAATTGTTAAAAGTGAGTAACAGTATCTGTGGGAATAATCTGTAATTCTTCTCTAACAAATGCCCTCTTTGGTGCAGGCTCATACAGATAATATATTGTTGCATTAGTTGAAGGAACTATTTTTTTTTATATTATGAACAGATGTAGACCAAATTGGATCAGTTGCCCTACGTCTAACGTCATTCTCAGCTTCACCTGGTTGATACAAATATCTTACCTGTTTTGTAAACAAGCTAATGTCTGGAGGTGTTGTTGTTGTTTTTATTTCTGACGGTATTGTTTTCAATTTAATAGCATCAACAGGTTTAGGGTGACCCTCATTATTCATTGCTTTTATTACAGATGGTAATCTTTTAACCCACTCAGTGTTACGTGTGTCATGCATGAGTTCCTTAGAATACTGATAGCTAAAAAGTCTCTCCGATAATTGCTTGTTAAAGTTTTCAACAATAGCCTGTGATCTATGCAAGCCTGGTATGCCTCGCCGCACTAGCACTCCATGCTTTGCAAATAACTGATTAACAGCGCCTTTAAATTCACTCCCATCATCAACCTGCACAAGCCTAGGGTATTTTAAAGGACCTCGACTATATATTTTTCATAATGCAGTGGCCACTGTTACAGCTTTTTTGTCAGTTATGGGTTCTGCATCCATATACCTTGAAGCTATGTCAACAACAGTTAATGCATACTTGTATCGTTTCTTTTTTATTGTGTCATGCGGAAGAAACAGGAGGTCCATTTGGTGTGTGTCATTAGGGATAGTGTTTTCAAAATGAGGCCTTGTTATTTTTCTTGGAGCAGGAAGATATATTTGCCAAATTGCCTGTTTTTTAAGCCACTGTTTTATTTGGTTAACATCTCCACCCACAGCAGCATGTAATTTTTTTATTGCAGTATTCCCTTTCCAGTAGCCAATTGGAGAGTAATATATTTTTGATAGTTTAGCGTCTGCCATTTTTTCTAGCAATATAAACTCCTGTAAAATATACTAATGTCATTCCTACTAAAACAAATATTATTTCTCCATTTCTTTGTTCTGGGCTTGGTTGGTAGTAGTCACTAAGTTTTGGTTGTGGAATAGATATGTCTTCACCAGTAACAAGATAGTATTCTTTGATCGCGTCATCAACGTTTGAAAATGTATGCTGTGCGTGACCCTCAAGTTTTAGTTTTTCATTAATAAAATCAAGTTTCTCAATTCTTTGCTTCTCATAATCTTGTTGAGCTTGAGCTAGTTTTTCAGATGCTTCATTGTGACGCTTCATTTCTTCTGCTGATTCTTCTTTACTCACTTTTGAAAAGAAATAGTTTGATCCACTAAAAGCTAATGCGTTAATAACTGCACCACCAATCATAACAGCTATAGTTGCCATATTTTTATTTACATAGAAATATTTTCTGGAATAATTCCTTGCTTAACTAGAAAATCTTTTGTTGCAATCGATGCTGTTATAACAACTACTAGCTTAGCACTGTCTTCAAAGTCTAATTTACTAAGGTCTGCTGATTTCATTTTGAGTAGACTTTTTCCCAACATAGAATATGCTACTGCTAGTCCACTTATTACAGCAGAGTGATAGACAAGGTTCATTAAGTTCTTTGTGTCGCTCATTTTCTTATACCATAAAAATTAAAATAATAAATTTATTTACTGCATGTAAAATGGGTCCAAAGGTTTTGGAACTGCTGGTAATGTGGCGACTACTTCTTTTGTTTTTGGAGTGTTTGATTTTTTGGACACTGTTTGAGTGTTTGGTTTGTATTTTTTATATAATTGGTAACCTACGTAACCAAATCTGACAACAAATCCAGCAACTATATATTTTGTAGTTTTAGGTTTAGTTGTTTGTCTCTCACTTTGTGGGGGGTGTGACGGTAGTGACACTGGTGCTGTTGATGGTGTGTCAGTCTTTTCTGTTAATGCTTGAAGCTGTAATTTCTTTTGTCTGTTATATTCAGCTAATCTTTTTCCAGCCTCTATTCTACCTGGGCTTTTAGTCTTAGTCACTGTTTGAACCTGTGTCAAGACATGGCTCTGTTGTGGAGTCGTCTCGTCCATTTTCTTCTAATTTAAAATTTATTTTAGAAAAATCAATATGACTACTAGTAACAAGTAAGGTTACAGCAGGTGCAAGGTAATTCCCAAACTTGTAAAACATAAGGCATGCTAATTTACCTATTGAACTTGAAACTATGGGGTTGCTTTCGAGATCATGTGAAAGGCTGTCACTATCAACAGGTAGGAAGTGACTTACAGCTTTTGTGTATAGGCAGACAAGAGATCGACTCAAATCACGTGTCATTAGTGAAGCAATGTGATTTTCATATTTAGAATGTAGTTTAATTAGCTCATCAGCAGTAAGGGATTCTATGTCTTCTGTCATGTATTGTTTACCGAGAAAAGCTTTTGATTTGCCGGACACAACTACAGATAGAAGCCGCTGTTTTTTTTGGTCTAAGTCTTTGTTCTCTACAGCACAGATATCGCTTAGAAGAAGTAATTCGTCTTGGTTCATTTTAAAACGTAATATAATAATTTTGTTTAAAGAAGTCAATGGCAGCATTAATAATTTAGGTTAGGTGGGGGATCTGGCTTAATAATCGCAGGTTGGTAGCTGATCAAAAAACGTAGCTTGAATGATTTCTGGAGTGGAACTAAAATGGCTAGGTAATAAAGGTATTGGGTGTATTGGGTGGCGTTGGGTTTGTCTAAATGGCTAGTTGATTACAATAATTAGTTGATCGATGTGGCATTTATCGATTTGATTGGTTTTCAAATCTTATATTCTCATTCTAGAATTAATTATTCTGAGAATGAGAATATGAGAGCCCCAGCCTACCCCTCCCCCAAACGTAGCTTGAATGATTTCTGGAGTGGAACTAAAATGGCTAGGTAATAAAGGTATTGGGTGTCTTTGTTGACGTGGGCTTGCTTAATTACCGTGTTAATTAGAATAAATATATTGTTTGGGGGAGGGGTGGGCTGGGGCTCTCATATTCTCATTCTCTCCAAATCAGTATGAATAGAAGGTCTTACCATCAGGTATCTTTGTACCAAGTTTATGTTTCAAAATAGCCTGTAATTTTTCATATTCTTATAAGATATTTTGCATATAGCTAAATTAAATAAGACAAAGAATGAGTTCACTAGCCAGGATTGTACATCTTCAACTTGTTAAATTGTATTTTAATCATTTTGGCAAACACATTTCAATCCAACCAGTCATCCCTGGACACAGTTGGCACGCTTCGAATGCTTTTTATTCTGACAGCGTGGTAATACCTAGCAGCTTCAGTAACACTCTGCTCCCTAATTAGGTGAGACTGGAAAACACATATGAGCTCAAAACAGTATGGTAGACTTTGGAATAAAATCCTCATCTTGTTTGTTGTTGCGACACCTACCATTTCATTTCAGCTTGACCAACAGTTTGTTTATATGAAACATATATATACCAAGAGCACAAACACTGCTGCTCATCAAGTCTTTTAGAGATCACCGAGTCTCTGCCTTTTTTCACAATACTCACACTTCGCAGAACATTGGCGTACAGCCACTTTCTTGTAGAAGAAATTTGTACGCAAGTTAAATAAAGAAAAACTTCACATCGCCCTAGCACCATTAACACCTTCTGCTGTCCTCTCCACTGACGCAGCTGTCTTATCCACTGCAGCAAGTCGTGTTACATGGAACATGTCTGCTCGTTGTTCAGCACAACCTTGAATGGCAAGTCGTCCAGCCAGCCAGCTGATGTACTGAAAAAAACAGGTACACCAGATGAAGATGGTACCGAGATCTGGAATACACACAAAAACAACTGACTGTACAATAAAGTTTCAAGTCGAACGGTTGACAATTGTCTACATTACAACAAGATGGGATGAATCATAACCCACAAAATCCCTTTTATAAACGAAAGCTGCCCTCGCTGTCAAGGGTCTCTAATTTTTGTCGTTGACCTGATTCTGATGTTGAAATGTCTTCTATTATTTAAAAAGCCTTGCAGATGTGCCAATGCACCTTTAAGCTGTATAAGGAGTGCAGTGCATACGCATCATCGGTTTGTGAAACAAAAGTGAATCACTTCATGGTGTCAGTGGAATGCAAAGCAGACGACATCAATAGAAAAACAGGCTCTAGTTATCAGTGTGCTTCTGAAAGGTTAAAGACATCATATCAGTTTGGAGATCTTTTGCAATGTGAAGACCATCATATTATTACGGAGATCATATGATATGGTGTTTTGTTAACCTGCAACCTTCATTCTTGGGCTCATGCGACGTCACGAATGAATCAAGACAATTTGATTTGTATGCTTCTTTTGTTCTTAATATTTTGGTTCACTGCTAATATCAATAATATACCTAATAGCTCTGCCATAAGGCTTCAGGAGTAAACCTCGTGTAAAAATCCAGAGTCAGAGCCCCTAAGGCAGTCCGTCAACGCTTTCAACTTCGTTCTGGCACCTCCTGCGATGGCGCCGGTCCCAAACTGTAATGGATCTGCTGTTCCTTTGGATCCATCAGTATTGTGGAGAGGGACGACGTGCTGGATGGGCAACAGCCTATCCTCCATATCACAACGCCCAGGCTTGCATCCGAACAGCAACTAAGATGCATTACCTATGGTCAGTTCACCGACAGGGCCCATACATATGTATATATACTTAATAGCCCAGCTGTGCCGGTACACATCACCTATACAGGTTTACTGTATCAACACAGTGTCAACATTTCTTTTCAGGTATAGTGGTGAAGCTCTACAAAATAAAAATTGCTGACAGTGAGGTAAACAAAAAAATTCTGATGTTTTACCAACACTGGTGCTGTGACCACAACAGACTTGCTCCACTTGTCACTGGCTGGCACAGTAAGTGCTTCATGGTGCACTGTTGATGCATAAAACACCCCCAAAACTGTAACAAAACAAAACATTAACGTCACTCTTTTACTTTAGTCATGGTACAAGTCACGTTACAACTCGTTTTACCTAATAATTCTATTGTAATCAATGTACCATGAACTTGCGACAACATGTATTCAAAGTTGGTCACGCACAATGGTGATACTGAAGTACCCTGCATGCATGTGTCTGGGCACTTTTTCGCCTCAAAACAGCGATCACGTGTAACCACTGGGTATGCACATGCCGCAGTTTAAGTCTTTCCTCCTGCACCTCATGCTAGCATAATAGACCAGCTGACCAGTCCCATATTTACACACCATGCATACGAAATGTCAGGCTAAGTTCATGTGCGAAACTCACAAAGACATTTTAATTAGAACTGGCTGCGTATTTAAATGCCAACAATAGTGATGTTCTGTACAGTTATAATATGTGTATCTATACATAATAGTAAGGTATATAACATATAATACATACATATATGACAATTACTTCTGCTCCATACATTTCGTTGTATCCAAGGTTGGCACCCAAGAGTTGCTACGGTTCGCGTCTTCAAAATGTCACAAATGTCTTATACTCAAAGTGCACAAGAGAATGAGCACTACATCACCTGACACATGGATTTATTGTGTACTGTGTCACTGATTCCGATATTGGGTTGTGGTGTTAGTTGGGACCCGACAGCTGTGCAGGTATACAGCATCTGTACAGGCTTACTGTGTCACACCTTTTCTTTTGAGGTAAACTGGTGCAACTCTATAAAAACAAAAACTTGCTGAAAGTGACAGTGAGGTAGAAAGGAAAAATTCAGATGTTTTACCAACACTGGTGCTGTGACCACAACAGGCTTGCTGAACTTGTCAGTGGCTGGCACAGTAAGTGCTTCATGATGCACTGCTGATGCCTAAAACACCACCAAAACTGTAAAAACAAAACAAAACACACACACACTCCCATTAACGTCATTCAGTTACTTTAGTCATTATACAAGTCATGTTACAACTCCTCCTACCTCATAATTATATTGTAATCAATGTACCAGCTTATGACAAAATGTATTCAAGGTTGGTCACGCACAATGATACTGAAGTACCCTGCATGTGTGTGCCTGGGCACTTTTTTCACCTCAAAACTGGGGTCACGATATCACAATGCGTAACCAATGACTATGCACAAGCTGCAGTTTCAGTCTTTCCTCCTGCACCTCATGCTTGAATGATAATAGACCAGCCTGACCAGTCCCATGTTTTCTCTCGGCCCGTACGAAATGTCAGGCTAAGTTCATGTGCGAAACTCAAAGACTTTTAGAGATAGATAATGTGGGTCTCCCACCCCACCCCTCCCCCAAACAATTGATTTATTCTAATTAACACGGTAATTAAGCAAGCCCACGTCAACAAAGACACCCAATACCTTTATTACCTAGCCATTTTAGTTCCACTCCAGAAATCATTCAAGCTACGTTTTTTGATCAGCTGCCAACCCGCAATTATTCAACTAAGGCAGATCCCCCACCCCACCTAAATTATTAATACCGTCATTGACTTTTTTAAACAAAGGCTAATTAATCAATCAACGCTGCCACAGTGAGATTATATTTTGAATACGATCGTACACAAGACTCTCTTCACAGCGCTCGTGTGTGTTTGGTGTCTTCTCTTTGCTTTTTCACAACACATAAAGGACACACGCCTTGACATGAGTTTACAAATAGGCTGTGAGGTGTTTACGCGGCTGTTATTAAAAAAACAAACAAGGCTGTCAAACCCGACTTTAATCAAAGTGTTTAGTATTATGCGACACGCGGCACACATCGTACAGACATACGTAACATGTGCCGCACAGACATACGCGGCTTATGCCATAGGTACACACACACATACACACACACACACACAGCATTCGCGGCAAGAGAAAACAAAAGCTACCAACGATTACAACACAGTCAGTATATAGTGCTGAATACCTAGTCAAGCCGTCACGCGTCACCGGTTTATAACACACACACCCGCTTAGTGTACATAAAGCGTAACAGTCAGCTGGCTAATTTTGGCTCATCATAGGCGAAAAATCTTTCTCGCGCAGTAGCAAAGAACATTCTCGATTCCAAAACTGTCCCCCTACAACTGAAACTGTCCCCAACAACTGAAAGTGTCCCCATCAAAACAAGGGGGACAGTTTTAGAGCCTAGAATCTTCCAAAGCACGTGTTTGCTGATGTAATCGCCCACAAATAGCGTATGTATGTCGTAGTTGGCTACACGTCAGCGTTTGCTGATTCACTGTAACCTGTTCCCACGGTGTTGGAACAGGTCACCTATAGAGGTATAAAGTCGACTCACAGTGTAGAATGTTCCAAATGACGTGTTCGCTTATGCAATCATTTGCAATACCGCAGGTATAAAAGTAAACCCACAACCAATAATCATTTCTTTTCCGATTATTTCGGTGCCAGTAGGACAGTAAGCAGGGCCAAACGATAACCAGGCATAAATGGCGAGCAACCAAAACGAATCTGTTGAGGAAATGGAGATTAGTGAAAGCTCAAAACGAACTTACACTCAAGCTTTTTTAGACGAGCTGACAAAAGACGAGACTCTTGCTAAAAGTCGCCTAAGCATAGACTTAGCAAGAGCAAAAAATAGAAAGGAAACATGTTTTCAAAACATGAAAAAGACAAAAAAGAGAATTAAACTTACAGTTGAAAAGCTTCGGGAGCAACAATCATGTTTTGTCGCTGCTGTTGCTGACATACAGAGGCTAAAAGGTCTCCTTAAAGAATAAAAAAGTGGCTAAATGTGGCAGCGTCTTTTTTACACCTCTTTTAGTTTTCAGGCTCACCCCCGCGGAGGAAGCCATAAATGCCTTCTAGGTATTCTGATGAGACCTAACAGGTCGAAATGGCTCACAGGTGAGTACTTTATTTTTCGCCATAGTTTGAGAACACATATCTACATCCGCTTTTAAGAAACACACCACGCTAAAGGATATGGAAACAAAGCCACCCCTGGTATTTAGTGACATGCATCAGTAGGTTTTATTATCAGAGATAGGCAGAATGGGACTTCTAAAGCATCTCAATTTTTTATACTGAATTTATGCCTAAAACATGTTTTTTAATCATCAAAAACCATACCTCAACTTAAATCATATTGTATTTTGAGAAAATAATTATTGCTTTATTTTAAAAACAATTTACCCACGCGCTGGGAAAAAAGTAAATTACAAGTACATGATAAGGTAACCTATAAGTTACTTACAACTGGTACATAACTTATAGTTTACCTTATCATGTACTTGCAAGTTAGTTGTCACAAATTATTATAAGTGACTTAAAATAAGAACTTATAAGAACCTAAACATAACAACTTATAAGTTCTTCACCCAAGTACACAACTTACTCAGACAGATTTTCCAAGTTACAAGGACAATAAAAAACCTTTTTTTCTCAATAGTACTCTGGTGGAGGGGCAGATGGTGTTAGGTAGGCAGGGGTGAAAGGCATGACATCTCTTTGCGAAGTGTATGACAAAAATAATGGATTACCAAAACCTATCGTTACTTGCTTGTAAGTTCTCGAACTTTTTTCATAGTTTCTTCTACGCCTATCTTTTTTCCTTGTTCTAAAAAAGATTTCTTTAGCTCTTCAACATTTACAGCCTGACTACGCATCTTATTCTGTATTTCAGACTTTTGTTGTTTATAGTTGGCCAAATCATCCTGGACTCTTTTAAATTCGTTATCATCAATTTCATTATCTTCCAAAGATTTACTAATAATAAGTTTCATACTCGTCAGCTTAGCTGCTGCGAGCGTACTTAATGCTTCATGCTTCTGCAACTTAGTATAAAATTTTTTGTTAAGGGCTTCCATACCAAAGCATGCCAGGCTTGTGGCAAGGCCAACAGCTTCAACAGCAATTCCTACGACACTTCCCACCCCCGTTGCAAACAGAGTTATACCTCCTACAGATAATCCGGCCGAAACCACCCCCATGGCCATTGATGTGTTGTGTACAGAATTGAAAACCGTATTGTAACGGCGTTTACACCTCGAGTATTTTGCTTGTTCTTCTTCCAAATACTTCAACGCTTCTGTAATATTCATTAAACGGAATGAATCTGCTTTTAATGTTTTATCACGCTCAATAGGCTCAAGCTGCTCAGGTGGTATTTGTGGATACAAGTTCACCATTTTTTATGACAAATATTTTGTTAATCAGCAATTACATTTTGCAACTCTTCAAAAGTATACAATTTGCTGGCATAATAAAATGCAACAAGATCAATGTGTTCAAGGTTTATGTAAGTTAGACGAACAAAAGTTGCTTTGTCGACCACCACCTTGACAGCTGGAACACTGCTCGAAACATTAATAACATCATTATTTTTTGTAATAGCAATAAAGACCTTTGATGATTCTGTTACTGTTTCATTCCATGTAAGTTTAATTCCTTGTGCTATATTTGCCTCTTTTGCAGAAGCAACAGATTTCATGATAATTTCAAATACTATTGTCACTTCTCTAGCCACGACTAAGCTTGCTGGCATAAACACAACAGAAGTATCTGATCTACCCTTTCTAGTTGTAAGAAGATATCTCCGTCTCTCATAATTTTCAACTTTCAGTTTTTCTCTGCCATTGTTGTCTGGGGCAAAACTTGGAACAAGGCTTACAATAAGCGGCCCAGAATTAACAACCTTCCTAAACACTAAGGCGCCTTCATCATCAGTGTATACATAAGGACTAATAAATTCAATCTTTATGTCCCAGTCAATTGTGGGTGGTGGTGCCGGTACAGGTGAAACAACCCACTTACTACCCACATGTATTAAGTTGTAAGGCGCATTATTTACAGGTGGAGTAGGTACAGTAACATCACGAAGCTGACCAAGTTTAGGAATCTGTTTTTCACCGTCTTTCATGTCAACAATTACTTTCCTCTTGTACATGCCATTTGAATCAAGTTCAAAACCATATATTTCTCCAACATCCCCCTCCTTCTCAAAATCCTGTACGTCTGCCAAATCTTTCAACTCTGTTACTGGACATGCAACTGGTATGATTGTTCGCTTTGGACCAAGACCACTCATTTTTTATAAACAAAAATAAAATTATTTAACTTCTAACACTACACTAAAATCATGCATAAGAACTGGTTTGTCATCCTGATTAGTTACAGATAAACACAGTGACTCAAAGAAACTGGAACCCAATTTCTTAAACTGTGCAGGAAATCTAACAACCACACTTTCGCAATAGGGTGCAGTTCCAGCTGGCACACATCTCAACAAAGTTGAAGGCTTTCCATTGTGTACATTTTCAGTAGTGTTCAGTTCTTTTAAATAAACATTTAGCACTGTGTGTACTGACAAATGAACAGGATATCTGCCAGTTATTCTTGGTTTTTTTGGTGATAGTAGACGTTCGACTGATTGTGACCAATCTTCATCTAGATGTGTTATTTTTTTACCTAAAAATCCAAGTAATAATAAAAGACTAATTGATAAAGAAAACTGACCACTTTTTGGAAATTCAATTGTAACAAGTAAATTAGCTGGGTTTAAAGTTGCTTTAATTTTAAATTCATTTTGAAGCCATTCAGCTAAAGTACAAAAGTCATAATACCCAGCTCGTAAAGTATCACCCTTCTCAATACCATCAAGAGTTCCACTTACAGAATAATTTTCATCATCCGTTACATTAAACCACTTTACTGTATAAAACATTTCATGGATAGCCACAGCCTTGTTACCATCTCGATTATCGATTCCATTAGTTAGCCACACTGGTTTGCTCGTGTCAAGATTTGTTAAGGTTATAAACATTTTTATTATCACATAAAAAAAATTAATTTTTCTCTAAAATGTATTTTTTCAAAAAATACTTACCGATGACATGACTGTCCGGAAATAGTCTACATGCTTACCAATTTCAGCCTAAGACCCAAAGGGTCCCACCCAGGAGGCTCTCGGGGATCCCTAACAGGGACGAGAGTAGCCTCCCTTGCCCATCCGGTCACATGCCAGGTGGAGCCTCCTTTAGCCAGTTGTCTACGGAGTTACCAGCGGCAAGCGGGGAGGGAGGAGGGACCTCCGAGTCATGTCATCGGTAAGTATTTTTCGAAAAAATACATTTTAGAGAAAAATTAATTTGTTTCCTCAAAACACATTACCGATGACATGACTGTCCGGAAGAATGGCAAAGAGGAGGAGGGTGCCGCAGAATCCCCTTCAGAAATCTCTTAGGGACGAGGGCGGCCCGTCGCTCCTGATCACACACTCCCGACAATTTCAGCGAAGTGCATACCTAAGGCGCCGGGGGCGCCCGGAGGGAGTGTTGAGCCGCAGAGATGTCGCCCACGAGTGAGAGGTTGACGCGCTGGAACGTCAGGTCGCGGAGGTAGAAGCGGGCAAAGGTGGATTCGGCCCGCCACCCCACTGCAGCCACAATGTCCTTAACGGCGCAGTTGCGGTCCAAGGCCAGACTAGCGGCCATAGCGCGAACTTCGTGGGCTCGTATCCTGAGGGCCTCTGCTCTCTGTGGGGAAAGGTCGCAATAGGCGGACCGAATAACCCAGCGGAGCCAAGAGGAGATCGTTTGGGCGGAGATGTCAGTTCTGCCGGCGGAGAGAGGCAAAAAGAGGCGAGTCCGTCCCCTCCGTACGGACTTGGAGCGCCGCAGGTAGATACGGAGTGCCCGCACTGGATCTTGCTGCCGAGTCTCCCGCGGAAGGTCGGGACCTTTAAGCGGGCGAATAGCGATGACCTGAGGCGCCGTCAAGGGAGATCTAGTTTTGGCGAGAAAGGAAGGATCCGGGAGGAGCTGAACGGAGCCGTCCACTCGGAACTGCAGGCAGGACGGGCGAGACGAGAGCGCGTGGAGCTCACTGACGCGGGCTGCCGTGGCGAGGGCCACCAGGAAGCAGGTCTTTCGAGTGACGTCCGCGAAGCTGGCCAGATGGAGCGGTTCAAAGCGGTCCGAATTCATCCAGGTGAGGACCCAGGGCAGGTCCCAGCGTGGAACGAGGGAGCGGGAAACCGGACGCTGCAAGCCGAAATGTGCCATAAGGTCGGCCAGGTCCTTGCAGGTCCCCGGGTCGGGACGGCCGAGGTGACGGTAGGTGTCGGCAATCATGGAGAGATAGCCACGGATCGTGATGGGAGTCAAACCTTGGTCTTGGAAGAGCCAGAGGAAGAAGTCCGCGAGCTGAGGGGTCGTCAGGTCGACGGGGGAGAGACGACGGACGGAGCACCAGGCACGAAGCACTCGCCACTTTCCCTCGTAGACACGTCTGGTGGAAGGTCTGCGGGCTGAAGCGATAGCGTCCACTGCCGCACTCGAGAAGCCTCTAGCGGAGAGGGCGTGCCGCACAATCTCCAGGCGTGTAGGAGAAGTCTCTCGGGGCAGGGGTGGAAGAGTGGCTGGCGGGGTTGCTTGAGCATCGAGCGAGGGGTGGGAAGTGGGAGGGGCGGATCCGTGGCGAGACTGAGCAGGTCGGTGGTCCACGATCTGTCCCAGGAGAACGGGGCCACCAGGAGAAGGACTGCGTTGCACCCCCGGAGCTTGAGCAGGACTTGGGGACCAGGACCGTCGGAGGGTAGGCGTAGGCAACGAGACCGTCCCAAGGGATCGAGAGCGCATCGACCGCCCAGGCCAGCGGGTCGGGAATCGGGGAGACGAAGAGGGGAAGCTGGTGGTTCCACCTGGTGGCGAAGAGGTCGACCAGAGGAGTCTCCCAACGCTCGCAGATCAGGCGGAAGATGTCCCGGCGCAGGGTCCATTCTGTGTGAAGAAGCTGGCCCTGCCGTGAGAGTGAGTCTGCCAGAACGTTCAGGTGACCTGGAATGTGACGGGCCCGGAGGGAAATGCCGCGGTCCTCGCACCAGCGAAGGAGTCGGTAGAGGAGGATGCAGAGATCGGGGGAGCGGGTCCCCCCCTGCTTCTGTATGTAAGCGACGACCGTGGAGTTGTCGGAGAGGACGAGGAGGTCCTGGGTCCGAAGATCGGATTCCCACGCGCGGAGGGCCTGCCAAACTGCATTCAGCTCCAGCCAGTTGATGTGCCGCGATGCTAGGTCCTCGTTCCAGCGGCCGGCCGCGTAGCGAAAACTCGGGAGAAGGTGAGCGCCCCAACCGGAGAGGCTGGCGTCGACGCAGAGAGAGAGACGGGGCAGAGGTGAGGACAGGGGAATCCCGGAGCCGAGCCAAGAAACATCCGTCCAGCGAAGCAGATGGGGCCGCAGCACAGGAGAAACCGGCACCAGGGTGGAGAGATCGCCGGAGGACGGTCTCCAGTGGAGGAGAAGGTGTAATTGAAGAGGACGAGAGTACAGACGACCGAGGGGAAGGAGATCCGCCCCCGCACTCATCAGGCCAAGGAGCTGGAGCCACACCCTGGCGGGGACAGCTGCTTCCTGGGCTACCAACCGGGCGAGATCGGCGAGTTTCTGGATCCGAGGCTCGGGTAGACGCACTAGGTTGCGGTCGGTCAGAAACTGCATCCCCAGGTGCACGAAGTGGCGAGAGGGAGTGAGGTCGGACTTGCCCGCGTTGACCAGGAAGCCGAGGCGAGACAACAGGAGGAGAAGAGAATCTCTGTCCAGGCGGAGAGAGGTCACCGACTGGTTCCGCAGAAGGAGGTCGTCCAAGTAGTTGGAGATCGGGCTGGAGGAAGAACGTCGGGCTCTGGCTACCACCGCGTTCATGATCCGCGTGAAGACCCATGGGCTGAGGTTGAGGCCGAAGGGGAGGGCCCGAAACTGGAAGACAGTCCCGTCGATGGCAAAGCGGAGGTACCGGCGCGAGGCTGGATGGATCGGAACGTGCAGATAGGCATCGGACAGGTCCAGGCTGACGGCAAAGTCCATGGGCTGAACGGAGGCGCGAAGGGACCGGGCTGTTTCCATCCAGAAGGCCGGGGCGGCGATGAACCGGTTCAGGGCGGAGAGATCGATGATCGGCCTCCACTTGCCTCCAGGCTTGGGGACTACGAACAGTCGGCTGTAGAAGGCGGGAGTGTCGGGGAGAGCGACGACCTCTGTAGCCGCTTTCCCGAGAAGTGCAGCGACTTCTCCGCGAAGGGCATCAGCTTTGGGCGGATCCGCCGGGATCTCGGTCCACAGAGGAGAGCGCCGAAGCGGAGGCGGGGAACGGAAGGAGATGAGAAGACCTTCGGAGATGACAGAGAGGATCCACGGGTCGTCCGGGAACAGGGAGCACCAGACGTCTCCGTGCAGGGCGAGCCTCCCGCCGACGGGGGACCTGGAAGCGGACGGCGGGGGCGGCGGCGGGCGGTAGTCAGGGGGCCCTCCCACGCCCAGGGCGGCGGGCGGGCTTGGGCCAGGCCGGAACGGCTGGGCGGGCAGGATGGGCGGGGCGGGCGCGGCCAGGCCCTGGCGCACGAGGGGAGGGGCGAGAACGGGAGGCTGAGGCGGAAGCTGGGGCCGTGGAGGTGGGTCTGACGAACCGCAGGGCTCGACCCAAGGCCTTGCGGGCTTGCGGAAAGCGAGACGAGGGAGCGCTGGGCCAACGGTCCTTGTTGGCTTCCTTCAGGGCCTGCCAGGAAGGGTCGAAGAGGAGAGGAGCGCCGACTGGAGCCCGGCGGAGCTGCGATCTCACATCAGGGGGAAGACCCGGGCAGGACTGGAGCACCGCATCACGCCGCATCAGATCGCAGTTGGCGGCGGCTGTCATGGCGTTGACGGAAGAGTGGTAGGCCGCTCGATTGGCTGCAACTGCCAAGGAGTGCAGGTCCGACAGCAGTGGAGGAGCGGAAGGAAGCCAGGCCGCTTCGATACGGTTGATGAAGGCTTGCGTAAGCAGCTCCAGGAACCCGGAACAAGCGAGAGCGTTGCGGACGAGGCAGGCAGTACGGTCCAATCCTCGAGGCAGGACGCGCTTGAGCTGGGAAGCGCCGCCGGCGAGCACTAGGGCAGGCGGATCCACGGGAGGCAGAGGGCATGAGAAGGACTGCGAGTGGCCGGCGTACCAGGCCTGCCGAAAGGCGATGTCAACACCTGAAGGCCAGCGACGGTCGGTGAAGAAGTCCGAGGCCGGCGCGGCGTCTCGCTGGAGATGCGCAGAAAGGGCGTCTGACAGGTCGCGGAAGGAAGGCGGCTGGGGAAGCGACTTGAATTTCTTCACCTGACGCGCAGCGTCCACAAAGGCGGCCGCTTTCCTCTTCAGTGGCGGGGAAGGAGGGCACGCATCCGCGGGCAGGCAGGCCGCTATGAGCCGGGCGGCGTCGTCCAAGGCACGGAGAGTCTCGCCACGAGGGGAGGCCAGGGTAGCTGGAGACGCCGGGTCCTCCCCGAGCGAGGGGGAAGGACTGCCAGACCCCAGGAAGGCCGAAACAGAGTCCTCCGGCAGCAGGCTTAATGTCTCTCCATCGCTGGCAGGAGGGGGGTGGGGAGGCGCCCGAAGCACAGGGGGCAGAGCGGCGCACACAGGGGGCGGAGGGAGAGCCGAAGGGCTAGGCTGCCGACGCCGAGAGGAAGAGGAAGGCGAAGGGGGCGAAGAGCGAAGCGAGCGCCGGTCCCGATGGGAGCGACTACACCTAGAACGAGGTGGCGCCCTGACGTCTCTATGACTCCTACGAGGGGAGCGCGGGGAGCGGCGCCGAGAGGACCAGCGGTGTGGCGAACGACTGCGCCGACGGTAAGTATAGGAAGAAGCCGAACGTGACGACGAAGGATGCCGGGGGCTACGAATCCTATCGCCGCGACAGGGGCTAAGCCGACGATCCCAAGAGCGGCGCGTGGAAGAACGGGAGCGGTCTGTCCTGTCGCGCGCCGGCGGACGAGGAGACGAGTGACGCGGCGCCCGGGGCTCACGGGGAGCACGAAACGGGCTATGCGACTGGTCATAGAAGTTTTCGGCTGTAGAAGGGGGGGCCATACGGCCCACACGTCTAGGAACCGGCGACAGGGGTCGCAGTGCACGGGGCTCCTTCACAAGGAGCGGGGCACGACTAGACGGAGAGTCCGAAAGGCCGATGCGTCTGCGAAGAGGCGACAGCGGTCGCGGTGCTCGGGGCTCCTTCTCGAGGAGCGGGGCACGAATAGACGAAGAGGCCGCGCCTGTACCCACAGGCGACAGCGGACGCCGTGCACGGAGCTCCTTCACACGGAGCGGGGCACGAGTGGATGGAGAGGCCAAAGGATCCAAGGGTGTACTCACAGGCGACAGCGGTCGAGGTGCACGGGGCTCCTTCACGAGGAGCGGGGCACGCAAAGACGAAGGGGCCGAACGGCCAACGCTTGACCTCACCGGCGACAGCGGAAGCAGTGCACGGAACTCCTTCTCAAGGAGCGGGGCACCAGTAGACGGAGAGGCCGAAGGACCCACGTGAGTACTCACCGGCGGCAGCGGTCGAGGTGCACGGGGCTCTATCGCAAGGAGCGGGGGCACCATTCTCATGGAGGGGGGCACTAAGCCGGCTAGGCGACTTGCCAGGGGTGTCAGCGGGCAAGGGCGGTGCAGACACCGTAGCAGCAATAGTCTTACCGAGAAGACGAGGCGTGCGTATCTCCACGTCCGAGGGGGGGAGCTGGACCGGGTCCCGGCGAGCTGTGACAGGTCGGTCCCGCCGGTAGAACCTCCAAAGCTCCGACTAACGAACCTCCGGCCACGACGCGCAGACAGAGCAGGGGAGGTCCGAGGAGCAGCCGGAACACGGGAGACAGTACTTATGCCGGTCACTCGGCCACTGAAAGTCGCCGCACAGGGGACAGGTGCGCACAAGATCACTGCAACACAAACCAAAAGGTGAGAGGCGACCGGTGGCGGGAACTAACCCGCCAAATACTTTCTCCAAACGAGAGTAACGAATGAAGCACACGCCGAAACGCGGAAGAAACAAAACAGGTCGAGACGAGACCGCCGTCCAGCCCAGCCGGGCGAGACGAAGGACACGGCCGAGACGTTACCTTTCCATGGCGGCGCCGAAGCGCAAACCACCGTGAGCGACGAGAAGACGCAGTAAGGCCCCAGGCCCGGCAACAGCACGAGGCGCAGACGAGGGCTGGTAGCAGGAAGGCCACACTAGAAGAGGAAGCCGAGAAGCTAGGCGAAGGCAGAGCGAACGGCCGGTCGAAGTGTACAAGTCGACGAAGGGTCAGAGGCTGTGAAAACGCGTGCGAACGCTAGCAGCGAAGAGACAACTGGCTAAAGGAGGCTCCACCTGGCACGTGACCGGATGGGCAAGGGAGGCTACTCTCGTGCCTGTTAGGGATCCCCGAGAGCCTCCTGGGTGGGACCCTTTGGGTCTTAGGCTGAAATTGGTAAGCATGTAGACTATTTCCGGACAGTCATGTCATCGGTAATGTGTTTTGAGGAAACAAAAGCACAATGGAATTTAAATCACCAACAATTGCCATTGTAAACGCGTTTCAATTTAACGTGGATGCCAAGTATAATGTTGCACCAACTTATGACCAGAAAATAATTCAACTAAATCAGCTTGATATAGCTTTGTCTGAAGGAGATTTATTTCAAGTGAAAGTGCCAAATCCTTATGAGCATTACCTAAACCCTCCAATTACAGATGACTCTACTGCAAGAAAGTGGTCTTCAAGCCCACTACAGATGTTTCAAAACCAACTTAACTTTGCTATACTATGCTCAACTACAGGCTGTGGCGTTTCTTTTACAGACCATTTGAATCACCCAAACAAACTGATTAAGTCTGTCTATCGTTTCCACATGTATTACCAGCTTAGAAGAATACTGTCAGAACTGCATACTCCACTGCCCACTGAATCCAGTTTTAATCAGTTTAACAATCCCATGGATTTGAAAGCATTTGAACGGATCTGTAATGAATTTAACATCAGTACAAAGTATGACTTTACACAAAAACTTGATGATCACAAAGGCATGGGAACATTGTATTATGCTATGAGTCACAGACAATACCCTCAAGATTATTACCCTGGTTACACTTCATTCTCATCAAAATCTGAAGTGTGGTTAGGCTCAATAGAGCAGAAACAGTCAAACGCATGGACCACATTTGTCTTAGATAAGAGTGACGGATTTACTCAAGCAGGAGTCGAACGCATAAATGAGTCTATCAGAACATATGTGTGGTGTATTCTAGGAGCACAAGCTCAAACAAAATCAAACATTTTGAATGGAAGTGGAAAGTTCGATTCACAAAAACAGTTTCTCGCTAATCTTGAAGATTCAGTAAATTCATCAGTTGATCTCCCATCTAGCATATAACGTTACCAAGACGTTCTCAGATATGCTAGATCAAAAGTTGACTTTGTAGTTGGTATTGGGTTATACATGTTGCCATCAGACCTTCAACTTCAAATGGGGACAATAACAAATTATAATAATGAAATAGTTGTTGCAGGTGTTGGTCAGAAATTAGGACTCAATCAATCTGTAAACTTGGGGGCCACAACCACACATGTACAGTCATTAAAACCATTACAGACAGTAACACCCCCGGCCACGGCACCAGTAACATCATCACCTGTACAGACAGTAACAGCTCCAGCTTTGACACCGGTACCCATAACGATAACACCAACACCAATCCTTGACACACATGAGTCAGAGAGAACAGCATTGGTAATAGGTCTCACTGGATTAGGGGTATTACTTCTTTACCTGTTTCATTAAATAACCCACCATCAACCCTCCTACTGTAACCAAAAAGACCCACACATGCTCTGCCATAAACCCTACTGCCTTCGCTGCAGTACTAATCAACCAACTGACAACCGTGCCTATAATGCCAGGCAACGCGTCTACTGCTTTCAGAGCCAATTTCTTAAGCAAGTCTGATATGTGAGACAGTTGTTTCTTTACCCACGACTGTAAGTCTTTTGGATCTGTGGGGACTGGGGTTGGTGGACCAGGGGTTGGTGGTGCTGGAGGTGGAGAACCACCCCCGGAGACAGCCAACACAACTGTACTGATAATAAACCCCAGAGCTGTAATTAAACTGGCAATTGTGATACCCTGTTCTCTGAAAAGTGTTTTAAGTCTCTCAGCCAGAGTAGTGTCTTCGTGAAGTATTTTTTGAATAGTTTCTCTAATCCTGTTGACTTGTGTTTTCAGTTTTTGTCTCCCAATACTAATCGCTTCTAACCTTCCTGATCTTTCTATCTGCAAATCATTTAATCTGTGTTGAATTCTTTCTTTCATTTCTGTGTCAAGATTCTCATTGCCTGCTGTAGCCAGTTTCTCTTTTTCACGTTCTATGTGTTTATCAAGCTCTCCTAGTTTGGCTAAATTATTTACCATCTCACCTCTTATTGTCTGCAGTGATTTATCCAAACCCATAATCTCCCTCATTGACAAAGGTGGATCATCTATTGTTTTCATAACATCATTTATTTGTCCTTCAGTAAATGAAGTTTCTTGTATCACTGTGTTTGCTATTTCTGGTAGGCTTGTTATTGGTGCCATTTCAATCTCTTGCCCCGTTGGCAACTTTGTTTGCGTGTCGTGAAGCACACTAACAAGTCTTGGGGGAACAGGAGACCCTCCAATACCAAGTTATCTTGCCAACCCAGAGTTACCACCGACTTCACCTTTAATTGTACTTAAAGCTCTAAACTTAGAAGGATTATTTTTATGTGTTAGATTTATTTTCCCTCTGTCTGTATTTACAAATAAGTGTCCTTTATCATATTCAAACTGATTAGGATCTATTACATCTGGGTGGACACCAACACTGTCATAAAATGAGTTTACTTTGTCTTTTAATAGTTCGTGATACATACTAGAACTAGTTACCATTCCAGTCATATCTGTTGCACCAGTATCATAGTCATTCATGTCATCCATTTCAAAATCTTCATGATTAAATCCTCCCGCTGCCATTGTTTTATTAATTTATTATTTTTTATTGTGCATAATAAAAATGACACAGTCTTACGGATCAAAGTTAGACCCATACAGAAAACTACGTGAGCCCCTGGGTGTTAAGGGCATTCGACAAACAATAGTCATCACAAACAATCCAAGTACCATAGACCAGAACCAAACACTTACAGTCAAGTTTCCAAACCTAGGACCCAGTGACGTTATTGTTCCTGGCACTGCACGCCTTGCTTTTAATATTGAACTATCATCAGACGCAGACGTGAACAGAACACTAGTTAACAATCTTGGCAGAGCAATTGTTAGAACTATTAAAGTAAAACTTGAAGGACAGGAAGTGTTTAGTCTTGATGACTCAGATGTATTCTACTGTTACAAAGACCTTTGGCTAACAAGAGAAGAACGAGAAGACCGTATTTACCAAGGCATACAGCCAGATAATGTTGGTAAACTTTGAATCGACGCCGGAGATAAAGTAACTAATACAGCCATGGATGTTATAATGGCCGAAACATATGGATCCAGATTCTACATTCCACTTGAGTTTGAAATCCTAACAGCTCATCTGCCTTATTATCAAGGAGCACTGAATGACCGTCTGAGTTTTGAACTAACCTTCAATGACTACTCCAAAGTTATTAAATCATCTGATATTAGTGCAACATATAAGATCTCTAACATTTCCTTGGAATATGAAATTGTCACACACACTGAACTAGCCAGACTCATACAAAATCAGTATCAGTCAAGACTACCAATTTATTATGACAGGGTGATTAGACATAGTTTAATACCCAAAGACAAAAGCGACCCAATGTGGAACATAAACTTAAACACGCCTGCTAGGTCACTGAAAGGTATTTTTATGTTGTTTATTGAACCAGCGGCTCCATACAAATGGGATTCAGAAAAATTCTACAATCCTAAGATTACACATTTGTCCTGTACAATCGAAGGCCGTCCTAATCAAGTGTACGCATCTGGAATGTTACCATACCAGCACTACGATGAGATCACAAAGTATTTTGCAGGAGGAAGGATTAGAGATAAACCAGCAAACATTGCGTGCAAAGATCTACATCTGTATGACGTTAGGATTGGTCAATACCTGACAAACAAGTATGCACTGTGGTTAGACCTGCGTAGTACAGATGATGACTATCTTCATGGGTCAGGACGAACTGTTGAGAATGGTAGTGATGGGATTACAATTCAGATACAAAAGAAGGTTGAAACTGCTGCAGCCATAAATATATATTTGTACCTGATATATGACGCACAACTCAATATTGCAGAAAGCAGACTGAGTGGACACATATATTAAAATTATATTGTGTATTAAAACAATCAAACACAACAAAGCTTATCACAACCGTTTATTCATTTGGACTGACAGTAATATCTATTTAGTTGACCCTGAGAAAAAACTGAATGACTACCTGCTGTATTTTTACAAACAATTTGAAGGACAGCCAACGTTGTTTATTGTTGATGACTGTTCTGCAGAGAAAGACATTGTCAAGAAGAGAAACACTTTAGCAGAACTTGCCTTCAGTGGCAGACATGCAAACATAAGTGTATGGATTCTCACTCAGAAATATAATGCTGTACTGAAAGATTTTCGAGAACAGTTAAAGTTTATATGTTTGTTTTACTGTAAGGATCGTGACAGCTTTGAAGACTGTCTCAGAGAAAACGATGTCATCCCAAATAAGCATGAACGGGATGATGTAAAAAATAAACTGAAATCAACTAAGCATCTAAAGCTCATTTTAAAGACAGATCAGCCCACAGGGTATGGGTTAGTAAATTAATTTATACTTTTAGTTTGTCTATAAAAATGACAGACGGACAAAAGGAGCAAAATTGGCCTATTGGTGAAATCATAGATATTACATATTGCTTTAAAGATGTTAAATATTTAAGCCAGCTTTATAATAAAGAGTCACCAGATAATTTTTTTATGTTACCAGCAACACTGTATATGACTGGTAATATAACTTTAAGTGTTGATAATCCATTTATAAAAAAAATAACTGTTGATATTAAGACACAGTCATTTACTGTTAATGAATATTTAAGTGGTTGGTTTGCTAAATTGTGTAGTGATTTAGCAAAAGAACTATATAAAATAAATTTATATTTTAACGTTGTTACATTTAATAAAATGGTATTGCACATACAAAACCAATAATGATGATTGAGTCAGTGTGTAAACAAATCTGTTTTGTAGGAGTTACAGTCAATAAAGTGCCATTTTCATTATATAATTTTCTATTTATTTTTTTGTCGGACAAATAAAAAAGATGGACAACCATCAAAGATTAAGAAACGTGTTTCACACAACTGACTTACCTATATCTAATATTTACAATGTCTATGAATCAATAGAAAGATCTTTTTTAGTCATACAAAATAACCTTCTTTCTGATAGTGTAAAGATTCAGATTGTTGCAAAAATAGAATTTGCCAGAGATGTTGGTGAAGTTATTGTAACGTATATCTCGACAAGGCAGCACACAGTTAATTCGAGAAGAGAACTAGAGAAAGTGTTTAGAGAAAGATTGTTACCAGACTTCCATGAAGCAATTGACAGAGCAGAAATGCAAGGGTCTGGCTGGCATGAAGGCCTTGTACATGAACTACAACTGAAGCAGTCAAGATATCATCCTATACTAGGTAAATCATGGATACCACTTCCAACTGAGGTTGCAAACAAAAAGGCTGTAGTCAATATTCAAAACAATGATAATTTATGTTTTATGTGGTGTGTGCTTGCTAAACTTCATTTTGTAAAAGCAAAACCTGATCGTGTATCTAACTATACCAAATTTGTAAACGAACTCAACTTCAGTGGCATTGAGTTCCCTGTTAAAATAGAGGATATAGACTTGTTTGAAAAACTAAATCCTGGTATATCTGTGAATGTGTTTGTGTGGGAAAATGAATCTGAGAATAAGTTACAGCCAATTAGAGTATCTCCAATTGCCCCAACCTAAGGGCAGCCAGAAGATAAACATGTTGACATGTTATTAATCGGCCCTGCCGGTGATGACAATAACTTTCACTACACAATTATCAGAAATATGTCACGTGTAATTCATGGGCATACAACAAAACACAAGGGCAAACAGGAAGTGTGCAAGAGATGTTTACAAAGATTTTCCTCCATAAAATTAGCAGACAAACATGTTTTACATTGTAGGTCAGCTGATGACATACAAACTGTACTTAAGTATCCAGATCCTGGTAGTCAAGTGTATTTTAAGAACTATGGGAATCAGCAAAAGCTGCCGTTTGTAGTGTATGCAGATTTTGAATCACTCGTTCCATATGAGGGTCCAGTTCCAGAGTCATTACCAAAGACTATAAAATTGAGTGACCAAGTGGTGTGTTCTTTTGGATACATTTTTGTTAGGTCAGACGGTCTTCATTCAGAACCTGTTATCTACAGGGGTGAAAATGCAGCATGCCTGTTTTTAACAGAAATGAGACAACTGTATAGTCAGGTAGTACAATATCTCACAACATGTCAGATGCCTTTGGTGATGACAGAAGAAGACAAACTAAAATTTGATACAGCAGAGACGTGTTGGATTTGTGAACAGCCTCTGGGAGGTGATAAAGTTCATGACCACGATCACATAACTGGGCGTTACAGAGGTGCTGCACATAACAATTGTAACTTATTATTAAAAACAGATCCTAAGACATATAAGTTACCAATCTTTTTTCACAATCTGAAGGGATATGATTCACACATCATCATGCAGGCTGTTGATGAGTCTTACAGAAAAATTAGTTGCATTGCCCAGACAACTGAGAAGTACTTGACTTTTAGATTGGACAAATTAGCATTTTATGACTCCATGCAACATTTGTCTTTAGGTCTTGCTAGTCTGGCAGAAGGACTGAGTGAGTATCCAATAACAAGTAAATATTTTGAGCCGGACTTGATTAAAAAAGGTGTTTATCCATATGAGTACATCAGTGACTGGGTAGTTTTTGAGGAAAGGAGACTGCCTCCAAAAGAGAAATTTTATTCTACACTAACTGGTAAAGGTATTTCTGACTCTGAATACCAGCATGCACTTGATGCGTGGGATAAATTAGGGTGTCAGACAATTGGTGATTACCACGATCAGTACTTGAAAGCTGACGTTTGCTTGCTAGCAGATGTATTTGAAAGTTATCGTGAAAAGGGTTTGTTGCACTACAGTCTTGACCCTGCTTGCTACATAACTAGTCCTGGCATGACATGGGATGCATTTTTGAAATCCAGTAAGATATTTATAGACCTGTTGTATGATCGTACGATGGGTGAAATGGTGGAACGTGGATTGAGGGGTGGCATTAGTATTGCAGCAAATAATTATGCCAAGGCAAATAATAAATATCTTGACGACTTTGACCCCTCAATGTCAAGGTCATTTATTACGTACGTGGACGCTAACAATTTGTACGGATTCGCGATGTGTGAATTATTACCATTAAAAAACTTTTGTTTGTATGATTTGTCACAGTATGGCATAAAAAAATTAACAAAATATATTATGGATCGAGGTCAAAATGATGAAAAGGGTTGGATCTTTGAAGTAGACCTTGAGTACCCACACCACCTACATGATTACCATAATGATTATCCATTAGCAGTTGAAAAAATGAGTATGACGGGAAAAAAAGAAGACACCAAACTTGTGCCAAATCTAAATGACAAATTTAATTACGTTTGTCACTATCGATTGTTACAGTTTTACATCAGACATGGGTTAGTACTAAAGAAAGTTCACAGAGGAATTCAATTTGAACAAAGTGCTTTCATGAAAGATTACATAATGAAGAATACAACATTGCGTGCGAGAGAAGGTAACACTGCATTTGACAAAGACTTCTTTAAGCTTATGAACAATGCCTGTTTTGGCAAGACAATGGAAAATCCTCATCACCGCAAAGATGTGAGACTTGTCACAACTGAATTGGGTGCAATTAAACTTACAGGCAAGCCACAGTACACAGGGTACAAAGAATTTCATTCATCATTGTATGCAGTGTCACTCAAAAAAAAGATTGTTAAACTGGACAAGCCAGTATTTATAGGTATGGCTATTCTGGAGTTGTCAAAATTATTAATGCTTGAATTTTATTATGATTACTTCAAACCAAAGTATCCTGACTGCCGTCTGTTATACACTGACACTGACTCTATGATCATTGATGTGTGTACTGAAGACTTTTATGAAGACATGAAAACAGAGTTACACATGTATGACACGTCTGACTACCCTAAAGACCATCCACTGTTTAGCACACAAAACAAGAAAGTGCCTGGTAAGTTTAAGGATGAACTAAATGGTGTGCCTATAGTTGAGTACGTTGGACTGAGATCAAAAATGTATTCTATACTGCACCAGAAGGGTAGTCAGTCAAAAGCCAAAGGTATCAAGAAAACAGCGATAAAAAATAAAGACATTCGTCATGAACATTACAAGCAAGTGTTAGATGGTGCATTAATGCCTGATTATCCAAACAAGTCACTGAGATCAAACAAACATAATCTTGAAATGATCCAAACACATAAGAAGTCTCTGGCAGTTGGAGACACAAAACGAGTGTTTCATAGTAAGGAAAAAGCTTATGCACCTGGTCATTACAGACTCAAGTTATCTGAAGAAATAGCTGACGAACTGGTTGATGAATTAATTGATGAGTTAGTTACTGAAATGAGTAACGGTGTCTGGGGGAATAATCTGTAATTCTTCTCTGACAAATGCCCTCTTTGGTGCAGGCTCATACAGATAATATATTGTTGCATTAGCTGAAGGAACTATTTTTTTTATATTATGAACAGATGTAGACCAAATTGGATCAGTTGCCCTACGTCTAACGTCATTTTCAGCCTCACCAGGTTGATACAAATATCTCACCTGTTTTGTAAATAAGTTAGTGTCTGGAGGTATTATTGCTTTTATTTCTGACGGTATTGTTTTCAATTTAATAGAATCAACAGGTTTAGGGTGACCATCATTATTCATTGCTTTTATCACAGAAGGTAATCTTTTAACCCACTCAGTGTTACGTGCGTCATGCATGAGTTCCTTAGAATACTGATAGCTAAAAAGTCTCTCCGATAATTGCTTGTTAAAGTTTTCAACAATTGCCTGTGATCTATGCAAGCCTGGAATACCGCGTCTAACCAGTACGCCATGCTTTGCAAATAATTGATTAACAGCCCCTTTAAATTCACTCCCATCATCAACCTGCACAAGCCTAGGGTATTTTAAAGGACCTCGACTATATATTTTTGATAATGCAGTGGCCACTGTTACAGCTTTTTTGTCAGTTATGGGTTCTGCATCCTTATACCTTGAAGCTATGTCAACAACAGTTAATGCATACTTGTATCGTTTCTTTCTTATTGTGTCATGCGGAAGAAACAGGAGGTCCATTTGGTGTGTGTCATTAGGTGATGTGTTTTCAAAATGAGGCCTTGTTATTTTTCTTGGAGCAGGAAGATATATTTGCCAAATTGCCTGTTTTTTAAGCCACTGTTTTATTTGGTTAACATCTCCACCCACAGCAGCATGTAATTTTTTTTATTGCAGTATTCCCTTTCCAGTAGCCAATTGGGGAGTAATATATTTTTGATAGTTTAGCGTCTGCCATTTTTTTTAGCAATATAAACTCCTGTAAAATATACTAATGTCATTCCTACTAGAACAAATATTATTTCTCCATTTCTTTGTTCTGAGCTTGGTTGGTAATAGTCGCTAAGTTTTGGTTGAAGAATAGATATGTCTTCACCAGTTACAAGATAGTATTCTTTGATCGCGTCATCAACATTTGAAAATGTATGCTGTGCATGACCCTCAAGTTTTAGTTTTTCATTAATAAAATCCAGTTTTTCTATTCTTTGCTTCTCATAATCTTGTTGAGCTTGAGCTAGTTTTTCAGATGCCTCATTGTGGCGCTTCATTTCTTCTGCTGATTCTTCTTTACTCACTTTTGAAAAGAAATAGTTTGACCCACTAAAAGCTAATGCATTTATAACTGCACCGCCAATCATAACAGCTATAGTTGCCATATTTTTTATTTACTTAGAAATATTTTCTGGAATAATTCCTTGCTTGACTAGAAAATCTTTTGTTGCAATCGATGCTGTTATAACAACTACTAGCTTAGCACTGTCTTCGAAGTCTAATTTACTAAGGTCTGCTGATTTCATTTTGAGTAGACTTTTTCCCAGCATAGAATATGCTACTGCTAGTCCACTTATTACAGCGGAGTGATAGACAAGGTTCATTAAGTTCTTTGTGTCGCTCATTTTCTTATGCTATAAAAATTAAAATAATAAATTTATTTACTGCATGTAAAATGGGTCCGCGGCTTTGGGTGTTGCTGGTAATGTGGAGACTTCTTCTTTTATTTTTGGAGTGTTTGATTTTTTGCACACTGTTTGAGTGTTTGGTTTGTATTTTTTATATAATTGGTAACCTACGTAACCAAATCCGACAACAAATCCAGCAACTATATATTTTGTTGTTTTAGTTGTTTGTCTCTCACTTTGTTGGGGGTGTGACGGTAGTGACGCTGGTGCTGTTGATGGTGTGTCAGTCTTTTCTGTTAATGCTTGAAGCTGTAATTTCTTTTGTCTGTTATATTCAGCTAATCTTTTTCCAGCCTCTATTCGACCTGGACTTTTAGTCTTAGTCACTGTTTGAACCTGTGTCAAGACATGGCTCTGTTGTGGAGTCGTCTCGTCCATTTTCTTCTAATTTAAAATTTATTTTAGAAAAATCAATATGACTACTAGTAACAAGTAAGGTTACAGCAGGTGCAAGGTAATTTCCAAACTTGTAAAACATAAGGCATGCTAATTTTCCAATTGAACTTGAAACTATGGGGTTGCTTTCTAGATCATGTGAAAGGTTGTCACTATCAACGGGTAGAAAGTGACTCACAGCTTTTGTGTATAGGCAGACAAGAGATCGACTCAAATCACGTGTCATTAGTGAAGCAATGTGATTTTCATATTTAGAATGTAGTTTAATTAGCTCATCAGCAGTAAGGGATTCTATGTCTTCTGTCATGTATTGTTTACCGAGAAAAGCTTTTGATTTTCCAGAAACAACAACAGAGATAAGCCTTTGTTTTTTAGAGTCTAAGTCTTTGTTCTCTACAGCACAGATATCACTTAGAAGTAGCAATTCGTCTTGATTCATTTTATAATGTAATATAATAATTTTGCTTAAAAAAGTCAATGACAGCATTAATAATTTAGGTGGGGGTGGGGGATCTGCCTTAATAATCGCGGGTTGACAGCTGATCAAAAAACGTAGCTTGAATGATTTCTGGAGTGGAACTAAAATGGCTAGGTAATAAAGGTATTGGGTGTCTTTGTTGACGTGGGCTTGCTTAATTACCGTGTTAATTAGAATAAATCAATTGTTTGGGGGAGGGGTGGGGTGGGAGACCCACATTATCTATCTCTCTTTTAATGAGCATTGGCTGCGTAGTAAAATGCAAACAATAGTGCCTTTCTGCACAGTTATGCATATGTATAATATATATGACAATTACTTCTGCTCCATACATTTTGTTGTATCTGCCAAGGTTAGGACCCAAGAGATGCTCTGTTTAACATCTTCAAAATGTCACAAAAGTCTTATAATCAAAGTACACAATAGTATGAGCACTACATCACCCGACGCGGGGATTTAATGTGTAATATGTCACTTATTCCGATACTGGGTTGTGGCGTTAGTTGGGACCCGAAAGCTGAGCAGGTACACAGCACCTGTACTGGTAGATTAACTGTATCCGCACAGTGTCACACATTTTCTTTTCAGGTATACTCGTGCAACTCTATAAAACAAAAACTCGCTGACAGTGAGGTAAAAAAAGGAATATTCAGATGTTTTACCGACACTGGTTCTGTGACCACAACAGACTTGCTCCACTTGTCACTGGCTGGCACAGTGCTTCATGGTGCACTGTTGATGCACAAACACCCCCCCAAAACTGTAACAAAAGAAAACATTAATGTCACTTCGTTCCATTAGTCATGGTACATGTCATGTTACAACTCCTCCTACCTCATAATTCTATTGTAATCAATGTACCATGGGCTTACGGCGACATGTATTTCAAGGTTGATCACACACAATAATGACACTGAAGTACCCTGCATGCGTGTCTGGGCACTTTTCGCCTCAAAACAGCGATCGCGAAATCACAATGCGTAACCACTTACTATGCACACGCCGCAGTTTAAGTCTTTCCTCCTGCGCCTCATGCTAGAATGATACTCGTAGACCAGCCTGACACTTGTGACGGGTCCCATGTTTACACACCGTGTCAGTGTCTAAGTTCATGTGCGAAACTCAGACATTTTAATGAGCACTGGCTGCTTAGTAAAATGCAAACAATAGTAACTTTTTGCACGGTTATGCATATCTGTATCTATGCATAATATTAAGTTATATTACATAATAATATATACATATACGACAATTACTTCCGCTCCATACATTCGTTGTATCCAAGGTTGGGACCCAAGAGTTCACGTCTTCAAAATGTCACAAAGTCTAATACTCAAAGTGCACAATAGTATGTGTAGTACGCAATCTGACGCGGGGATTTCATGTGTACTATGTCACCGATTCCGATGTTGGGACGCTGCGTTAGTTGGGACCCAACATTCCTTTCTCTGTCTTCCATGATAGTCGAAATGCAACCGGAAAAACCTAAGCAAAATCGCAAGCCGGCGCATGCGCACAAACCCGAAGCGAACTTCGCAATAGGCTTTGAGAAGGTACACGCGCTCAGTCAGACATCCAGTAAATGTAGTATCCATGGAACAACCTGTGTTGTTTTAAAAGCGATCCGACGACTTTGCGTTCCGTCACCATTGACGTCATGGCGGCCACTTACACACACACACACACACACACACACACACACACACACACACACACACACTCACAATTACACACACACACACACACACACACACACACTCACAATTACACACACACACACACACACACAATTACACACACACACACTTACACACACACACACACACTTACACACACACACTTACACACACACACACACACACACTTACACACACACACTTACACAGACACATATTTTGACCAAGAATCGTTTTCTCTAGTTTCGCCTCCAAAATGCGTTTTTCTGTGCAGGAATGATCCGCTGAACAGCCTGTGTTGATTTCAAAGCGATCCGACGACTTTGCGTTCCGTCAACATTGACGGCCCATCAGCAGGTTCGGCGCCATTTTGACCAAGAATCGTTTTGTCGAGTTTCGCCTCCAAAGTGGGTTTTTCTGTGCAGGAATGGTCCGCTGAACAACCTGTGTTGTTTTCAAAGCGATCCGACGACTTTGCGTTACGTCACCATTGACGTCATGGCGGCCACTTACAGACACACACACTTACACACACGGCACACACACACACACACACACACACACACACACTCACAATTACACACACACACACACACACACACAATTACACACACACACACACACACACACACACTTACATACACACACACACACACACACTTACATACACACACACACACACACACAGGGAGACGCAACCATCAGAGTGGGTTACCTAGCATTTCATGTGAAAATGGGTTCCCATATTTCTATTTATTCTAGGGCTCTGGAATTGATGCCAATGTTTAGAACTCACATTATAACTAAGCTCTATAACTTAAAATAAAATAGACATTTTCTAGAAACAGAGCCACTAGATGCCGAAAAAATGGGTTTCTGCCAATAAAGTGGGTGGGTGTCTCTCTCACACAAATGAAACTGGCATTACAGTCAAAATGGGTGTCTTCACAACAGTAGGCGTCTGTAATAAGGTCAAGTTCATGGAATACTTCTTTTTCACATTAATTTTTTTTTCCCAACTTAAATGTGTATGTGTGCTTTAACATTCTTTACATAGTATGGTGCAAAATTCAATAAACACTGGCCCGAAACCTTTCGATTATGATTTTTACAGAGGAAATCGTTTAAACATTGCTGCGTTTTGTCCTTTTGAAGCAAAACAGTTTATCATGGCATTGATGTGAGAATCAACATAATGTATTCTGGAAATTAAAGGACTTTTTTTGTGTGTTTTGGGGTACTCTGGAGTTTCAGACAAACAGCAACAGAGCATTTTGAATATTAACCCTTATCATTCGGAATACACCAGTGTGTGCAACTAGTGTAACTGAAATAGTCCAAGGGTTAGTGCCAGAATAGCTTGGTGCCTCTAGGCGCCAAGCTATTGTGGCACCACCCTTGAACTAAAGCCATTGGTCTATGTCCTCATCTGTAAGTACTGTAATGTAGCCTGCATAGAATTATGGCAGTGAACAGATTTGAAGCTATTAGCCTCAGTATGACTATGATGCGGGTCAAAAAGTGTGGAAAAATATCAAAGATAGAAAAAGACCCAGACGAAGAAACGAACACTTAACTTATTCTACCCCAGCAAAATTTAAGATCCACCACGATAGTTCAAGGGTGATGCCAGAATAGCTTGGCGCCTATGGGCACCAAGCTATTCTGGCATCACCCTTGAACTATCGTGGTGGATCTGTGTCCTGCACTGCAACGCAGTCTTCTGAAGACGACTTCAACATTTGGGCTTAACTTATTCTACCCCAGCAAAATAAAGATCCACCATGATAGTTCAAGGGTGATGCCAGAATAGCTTGGTGCCTATGGGCGCCAAGCTATTCTGGCATCACCCTTGAACCATCATGGTGGATCCGTGTCCTGCACTGCAACGCAGTCTTCTGAAGACGACTTCAACATTGGGCTCAACTTATTCTACCCCAGACACACCACAGCAAAATAAAGATCCACCATGATAGTTCAAGGGTGATGCCAGAATAGCTTGGCGCCTATGGGCGCCAAGCTATTCTGGCATCACCCTTGAACTATCATGGTGGATCTGTGTCCTGCACTGCAACGCAGTCTTCTGAAGACGACGTCAACATTTGGGGATTCCGATCTTGGGGTAGAACGAGTTAAAATGACAGAACAGAACACTGACATTAATTAATTAACTGACAACATAAGAAATCACTTGAAACTTCAGCCTTTATTTAACGTCTTTCGTCTCCAACAAACAACCAGCCATTCTTTCATTTGCAAAATGGTATGGCAGTACAACCAACCATTCTTTCATTTGCAGAGTTTTTTTAAAATGGCATGCAGTATATTACAAAATGATCCGCCCCCCCCCCCCCCCCCAACACTCTTGTAATCAATTTTTACATTGTCAATGGTTTTCTTATCTTATTATATTGTCTTTTGTCCCCAGCCGGCTGTTTCGTTTTGCAAATCCAAAGGTTATACAGTATACAAAATGTGACCCTTTCTCACGAAACCAGTCTTAACTCGCAGCGAGCCAATCAGCACTACACGCAATAATATGTGGTGGGGGGTCAATCTGGGGCATTTTCACTTTTTGGGAGAAATGTATTCTACATACACCAAAGTATCGTATGGTTAAAATCTTTATCATGAAATATGCCATTAAATAGGTAAAAAATGATTTTAAAAGTCTGCCCTTGGCCCCAATTATGCTGCACACAGAAACTTCACAGGCTGTTTTCTCAAAATGGCCGCCGGAGGCTTTAACAACTTTAAACACTTAAGAACAGCTTTTACAATTTTTGCACTACAGCATACAGTCATATATCACAGTAATCAGCAAACACTGTAGTTTTCATAAATGCATATATGTCAAAACATCCAAAATGCGAGTTCTTAAGACTGATTTTGTGAGAGAGAGGGTCACAAATGATCCAGGCGTCCATCAGATAAAAAAAAAAAAGAAAAAAAAAAAGCAGGCTATACATGCTGAAACCACCCCAATAATAACACTGATGTAATAAATCTGTATGAAATCGAAAATGCCGCGAGTGGCGGCTCAATTCATTTCTTTTGTAACTTTTTCAGTCTGTTGCGGACGTAATCCTTAATGTTTGTCCAGCGCCTATGTCTAAGTGCAGGTTCCAGCGCCATTGCATACTGTATCTCGGCCTTTCCAGGAAGTTTGTTCATGACGAGGTGTGTCTTGAAACGAGTTTGAACAGCTTTCTCTTCAGCTTCCCCCCATGGTTTCCTTGTAAATCTAGCTTTCTTTCGAACAGGAGCTGACGCAGTACTGTCATCATCAAAACTATCTAGATTGTCATCAGGCTCTGGACGTCTTTTCTCCGTCATGCTCATCGATTCCTGTGTTGCTGACTTGCTACTTGCTTCATTCACAGGTGCTGTTCCCCCCGAGACCTCTCTGCCAGTTTCTGATGCGTCTTCATTGTCAAAGTCAATCTCTTCATCATCGCCCAGCTCAGCTCTAATGCAACTCTCAAAATCTGTCATCCCATTGTTAACTGACAGAAGAATCTTTGCCACTTTTGCCTTTTGAAGGACGTCTTGAGGTTGGCGGTAGATATGGCGATATATCCGAATATCATGGCCAAGGAAATCTGCCAGCTGATCCTGGTCTAACTCCGAGATGGCCATTGACTGAGCCAAAGTTGCAACCTGCTTCCGCAACTGAGTAAATGTGAACATGGCTGGGTATGACACCCCTGCTTCTAGGGCGTGGGCCTTCAGAACATCATGGCCTCTGTAAGGCCTCTGACCAGAAGGTGTGGCAAAGATGTACTGGGAATCAGCGAGAGCTGGCACCGATTGCCTCATTTGAAGGATTCTGTCCACAGTTGTCATCATCTTCTTCGTCAGCAAAACGGGAACACTCCTATTAAACTTGCCTCTGATTTCCACTCGCTGAAAATGATTCACCATTTTCTTCTCAACCTCTGTGAGACCTTTCAAGATATCTTGATTGGTGATCGATCCAATCTTAGCATTCTGGAAGTCTGACACCTTCATTCTCTGAACTTCTCCCCCTCGTTTTCGGTTGAAAAGTGATACAGCACAAAGAGTTGCTTTAACCACTGTCGGATAATCTTCCGAAACCATCCTTGTCTCAAGAAGCTGTTGGACCTTCCTCACATCTTCACATGATGGGATCAGCTTGGGTTTGTTCATGGTCATTTTCCCGACCGACTGGGCTGCTGTAGCGGACACACAATCATACCAGTCCCCGTTGAAGACAGAGTCAAACCGCTGCGCCTCAGAGAGCTCCTGTCGCCACCTGTCGTCTGAACCCTGTCCAAGCTGTTTGGATGCCTGTGACTGTTTGATCTGTGAACACTTTTTCAAAGCATGGCCTATGCGCATTGCGAGATTGCCTTTTTTGAACTGATGTGTGTCCTCATCAAAATCTGCTAGCTCTTTTACAGCCAGGACAACATGATCAAAGCTAGCTGAATTGATCACAGCATTTAAACTTGCGATTTTCATTTCTGACCTCACTCTGATAATCTTTAACAGTCTCCCTAACTCCCGCATCCTGGAGCTGATTTGTCCAGCCGTGTGTTCTTCAATGTCCCTGCGGTCAAATAATCTCTTTCCATACTCAAGAAGCAAGGGGTCAGTTCTGATGAGACGGCTTATCTCATCATCTCTCTGGGTAGCCAAGACCTTGTGGTAGAAGGAAAATTCAACGTCTAAGGGTATTGGAAGCATGAGCCGACCACGGCGAGCGGCGTCCCCTCGCCGAGTGATCTGAAACCCTCCTGGCTTCTGACAGCAACGTTTTGAGTGTACAGAGATCAGCTTTTTTTGATAGAGCCCTTTGCAATGGCTACAGGCGAGAAGGTCGTCTACCTTACTAGTTTTGGTGCGATACTTAGGAATCAAACATCCGGATTTGTTTTCAAGAACAGCAACGTTATGCATGTAATCACCCTCATCTTGTAGTCTGATCCATGCTCGACGTCTCTGCTTGGTCCCTTTTTTCATCGACAAAATTTTAGCAACGTCTGCCTCATCTGCATGGACATCTTGTAGCATGGACATCTTGTAAGTGCGTGCTCATTTTCAAGACAAGCTTGCCACACAATTTGCATGCATGTTTCTTGTCCCATTTGTACTTTCCTTTCCCTCTCTGCGACACGTGCACACCTGTTTCTTCTGTGAGTGCTCTTTCCCCACTCTTTCCAGCATCATGTTCCTCCTGCCTATCCACATTCTCATTGCCACCCCCTAACGCACACTGCACCTTGCTGGTACTAGCGTCACCAACACCTGGCCACCCCAAACCTGCCACTTTGATGAAATCTAACATAGTCGATACAATACTGTCTATGTCCGAGATCCCAGCAATTGATGCCGACACACCCTCTGAATCCGGTGAGCTCGAGCCAGGAACAAACTCCTCGTCATCACTGCCCTCGTATTGCGATGCGCTGGCACTGCTCTCAGTCTCGGGTCCATCCCAGGCGCCATTTGCCAACTGGAGAAAGAAGGAAAGAAAGACTAAAACCAAAGCTGCATTAGAAACAGAAACAGCCCAATTTTGGTTTAAAGGGGCCTTGCACAAGAATAAAAAGAGTAATCCCGTGTATGACCGATTTACATATGTGTGACCTCGGTGACGAGGGCTGGCTTCTGCAGCAGTCAAAATCCACGTTTTCTGAAAATGCAAGCAGTTTTCACACATTTGTCAACCCTGCGTGACCCTTTGAGAGAGGTCACTCAAATTGGCATGTTTAAAAAGGTCTTGCCACAAAGTATCCTTGGGCCAAGCTTGAAGAATGTGGCTTGAATAGTCTCCGAGAAAATGCCACCGTTAACTCATTCTACCCCCAGACACACCACAGCAGGATAACAGGGGTGGGATTCTAGTAAGAAAGAAAACGCGGAAAATCAAACGACATTGGCGTGGGGGGGGGGGGGGGAGGGGGGGGGTTGTTCATGTTCTTCATTTTCAGCAGCCGAAAAATCAAACGACAGGGGGGGGGGGGGGGGGGGATAGGCACGCGTGTCCACCGTTCGCCAAAGTATCCAAAAACCGACAGGGGGAGCGAGACCAAACACACCCGAAAATGGACTTTGTTATGACACTCCTGATCTGCAGTATAAAAATGGAATGTGCGTACCAGTTTATGTTCAGATGCACACTAAACGGCACTCTGTCTTGGACAATATCCTTTTTCACCGCCATTTTCCACTGCGACCTAAAGCTACCGGAAGTGTCGGGCGATAGTGAACCAAACTACATACAAATCCAACCCATTTGAGATTTTTTTTGCCATTTAAGAAGATTTTTTTTTTCTCGTCTTTTTCGTTGTTATTAGACGCGGAAAATAAATATGCTTCAGCGGAATTGTGAAAGAATTTCCACGGAAATCCGCGGAAACGCGGAAGAATCCCACCCTGGGATAAGGATCGACCATGATAGTTCAAAGGTGATGCCAGAACAGCTTGGCGCCTACGGGCGCCAAGCTATTCTGGCATCACCCTTGAGCTATCATGGTCGATCTGTGTCCTGCGCTGCAATGCGGTCTTGAGAGGACAGGGGCAAAATTTAAGGATTTTGGTGTTGGGGTAGAATGAGTTAAAGTTTACCATGGACGACGGACGGACGACCAGTGGCCCAGAACATAAACTCACTTTTGCTTCGCACGCACGCCAGCCAATAAAATGAAGATGATCATAGAATCACTTTACTTACCAGTTTGTAATTGGGAGCATTCCGCTGCCGTCCATGCACCCTCCTACCAGACGCACCCTCTGTGGCAGAGGCTGGGGGGCCATGATTCTGCAGCATAGATCCCGATGGGTTTGGACATCCTGCTGCCATCCGGCGCTGGGTGTGTGCCAGAAAGTCCTGAGCCGGTGTGACCAAAATGGTGTTGCTGAGAACATGTCCAATACAACCATGTAAACCAACTGACATTTTGAATCAGATTGATTGTACATTGCTTAACGTCCCGACAGCCACTAGGCTTTCTCAGGACGTGCCTGCACTGCTTGTGAAAAAAACCCACCTAAACAGAACATTGCCATGTATGTCGCCTGCCGGTCAAATACGTTAACTCATTCTACCCCAACACCAAAATCCTTAAATTTTGCCCCTGTCCTCTCAAGACTGCATTGCAGTGCAGGGCACAGATCGACCATGATAGTTCAAGGGAGATGCCAGAATAGCTTGGCGCCCGTAGGCGCCAAGCTATTCTGGCATCACCCTTGAACTATCATGGTGGATCCTTATCCTGCCGTGGTGTGTCTGGGGTAGAATGAGTTAAATAAACCTAACACATGGGGCCAAGACATAAAGCTAAGACCATTTAGCAACACACATCCAATATCAAGAGCTACAGGCAGTGCAGACAGTAGGGAGAGTTTTAAAAAGGCAAATTTATACAGGTGAATGGACAAAGGGTAGACAGAAACACATGCATGCCCCAGAATTGAGAGAAAAACCCACCCTGTGGGGCTGACCAGGGTGACCCTGAGAACTAAAAACTGGCAATACAGTAAAAAGCGATACTTCAGTTGCACATTCCTAAAGACCTGTTTGTGGACGTTCGTTCTTCGAATCGCGAGGCAGTTTTGCGAACGAGGATTGAAATCTGGCGCCATTTTTGTTTTTAAAAAAAAAAGTCAACTGATACTGTGCATGCATGTGGCAAGTTAACACGTCAGAAAAAAAAAGAAAGAAGAAACAAAATCGCGTGGCAGATTGACCTTGTAATGGGGTTATTGAACGAATTCCTTTCATTGAAGAAGAAAGCTTTTGTTAAAATCGTGGGGTTCTATTATCATTTACTACAAGACTCAACGGTCAGGCCCGGAGCGGCCGAGAGGCCGAAGACACGTTTGAAAGCAGACGCCTTATTTTTCTGGGCCAAACGGGTACGGGGATTGGAGGCATCTCTCAGTTAAATAACTGCACTGAACAAGTACATTTGGGCGTGCTCTTAACTAAGAAATATTGCATAAAGTACCTCTGCAAATGCGAGAGAATGACCGGTGCGTCCGTTGGAGACAAAAGACGTTTAAGCAAGGGAAGCAACTCCGTTCATCGGTGTTGGACCAATCAAATTGATCTGAAAACACTCCGGCCGCTTCCGTGTCCACACAGGCCCAGGGCATCCCTGAAACACAACGATGAAGTAAATCTGTTAAAATGGGCACATCGTATTTTGATATTTTTTTCTGAATTTTGAATGAAAGATAATACAGAAACAACCCTCAGAAAAAATGGGTGTCTGATCTGGCCACCCAGAATTTTACACAGACCCAGATTGCATAAGGATGGTAAAGAAAGTAACCCATTTTAGTCATTTGGTGTACGCACACTTACACACACACACACACTTACACACTTACACACACAGAGGTTGAGTTGTGCTCACGATCGACGTCACACAGTTGAAGAGCGGCTCCGCACATTTTTAGCATTTTGCAACATAATTACTTAATTAGTGACTTTAGAACAACGACAGGGTGATTCAGCTCATCATGCCAAGCAGTCCGGTATCTTTTCGTGCCATTTGCGGTACCTTTTACTGGACTTTTCAAAACTTCATGGCTCGCAAAGCACAGAGGAAGGCAGCCCTACGTTACCGCACTGTCAGTGTCAGCGGACCGGTGGCAGTCATTCTAGTGTTTTTGGTCGGCTTTTCTGCTCCGGTGTGGCGATGTCGAAGCGAACCCAGGGCCACCGAAAACGACAGACTCTTTTGACATGCCAGGGGAACCAAGACAACCAGTCGCCCGGGGGTGAGGCAAACGCAGTGTCTGAGCCGACCATTGCTGATGTGTTTAAAATGATTGATGTGATGGCACAAAGATGAGAAGGGACAGTATGAAAGCTACAATGCAGGAGCAGATGGACAAAATTCAGGAGTGACTTTACTGCGGTGATGATCCGAAAAACAGAGAGTTGAAGGAGGAAAGTTACGCAGCTGGAGGATAAGCTGGATGATTTGGAGGGGCGGAGCAGACGCAATAATCTGATCTTTCACGGAATCCCCCACCCCCAGGGGCGCTCAGAGACTTGGGGCGGACTGGTGAAAAAAGCTGTCAAGTCAATGTTGAAGGACGAGATGGGCATAGAGGAGGAGATCGAGGTGGAGCGTGCCCATCGTCCTGAAGGGGGGCAAGGCGCCCCACCCCATCATCGTGTGCTTCAACAAGTACAAAGACAAGGAGCGGATCCTGTTTGAGCGAAGAAACGCTGAAGGAGAACAGGTCCCGGGTCTACATCTCTGAGGACTTCACCCCTCGGGTGAGGGGACGTGCGCCGCAAGCTACTACCCTTCCTCAAGGAGGCCAAGCAGGCGGGGGAGAAGGCCCTTCCTCGCCCCACGTGCTTCCGACTCCCTCGTTGTTGAGGGATAAGACCCACGCATACGACGCTGCTACCCCAGAGGCCAGTGGAGCGCAGGGGGCAGAAATGAGGGGCAGGCCGGCATGTTGACCCAGCAGACCAGGAGAAGACAGCCCGTCCCTCATTCAGACCCCCAGGGCCACACCATGTGTCTTCAAAGGACGACTTACCTGCACACTCACACACTCAAGTGACCCATACTCAAACCCACACCCGCACACTGTGTTGATGAAAGTCGGTAGTGATGAAAGTGGTAGCTCTGTGTTTCGCATCATGGCATGGAATATCCAAGGTCTTGTAATAGCTGAAAAAGTGTTTCTTTTAGGCAGTTCTGTGAAAAAGTGTCAAATTTTTGCATTTTCAGAGATCTGGTCGTGTAAGCAAAATGTTATAGAGGATACCTTTCCAGAGTATCAGGTGTTTTTTTCACCACGTACACAAAAGTTAAAAGGGGGCGTGGCCGTGTGTGTACATAAATCTATAGCCTGTATGGTGCTCGTCATGTGTTGCGTTTCAAAGCTGGAGGATATTGTGTTTCTAAAGATCGGTAATGTCTGTTTTGAACTCTGCATCTGATGTTCTGGCAGCATTTGGTATGTGGCTCCAGAGCGTTCTGTTGTATATGGTGAAGATAACGTTGTTGGTTTTGAAGTGTTAGAAAACTACATGTCTCAAGTTTTACGTGCTCACCCTGAGCTGCCTTGGCTATTATGTGGCGATTTTAACGCCCGCACTGCCGGGCTGTCTGATACTGATTTTATTGATGGCAATTCACACGTGCAGCCTCTACAGGAATTAACAGATCTGCTAGAGGATGTACCACAAAGTCCACGGAGGTCAAAAGATATTGGCGTAAACAGTTTTGGTCGGAAACTGATAGAAACTATGTCAAGAGTACTGTTTGTTTATTGTCAATGGCAGAACGAAAGTGACAGTGAGGGGAGAAATTACGTGCGTGGCCAACAGAGGCAAAAGTGTGGTGGACTACTGTATTTGCTCTAAATCCCGTGTTTGACCTAGTGACCGATATGTTTGTTGCAGACAGGTGCGAGTCAGACCATTTCCCCATTGTAACCACGTTTACTTCTATTCAGGTCTGTTTATTTCATGTGATGATGATGATTTAAAATGATGATATAATACTAGAGGGAAGGGGTTAAATTTGTTTGGAAAGAAAACTACGCTGAATCCTTTTGGGGCATACATTGAAGATAATCAGGAGACTCAGTTTCAACACTTTTCGTCAGCGCTTGACTCGAGTGTAGAAGAAGGGTCGGCCTGTTTTGTTAGCATTCATTCAGAAGGCGGCTGAACAAAATGAGGTCAGGTAAGAAGATAGGTGAATCCCGTGCACAGCCGCCGTGGTGGGACTCGGACTGCGAGTTTAGCAAAAACAAAACAAGTACCTACAGTTGAAGCAGTTCAGACACACAAACACACATGACGACTTAGGGAAGTATCTTGACATGAAGAAAGAATTTAAGAAGTTGTTGTAAAACAAAACAAGTAGAGTACAACGCACGGGTTTTGAATGAGCTCAACGATGCATGTAATGATGCAAACTCAAGAACATTTTGGCAAAAAATAAAGTCTCTGACTGGCGTTAAAAAGTTGTGTTCTGATGTCGTTTCACCACGCGTGTGGTATGATTATTTTCGTAATTTGCTAAATGTGGATCAGAATGTTGATGATTCAGGTT
>BTPG01000005.1:38928091-38930591 GCA_036245525.1 Semisulcospira habei
GAGGAGGCGGAGAGGGTCAGAGGCGGAGCGGAGGGAGCGGGGAGGAGTGTAGGGGTGAAGTAAGTTGGAGAGATACGCAGGAGCGTAGTTGTTCAGGGATTTGTAGCAGAGAGACAGAATCTTGTATTGGATGCGTTAGGGGATGGGGAGCCAGTGAAGGAGCTTGAGCAGGGGAGTGATGTGGTCGGATTTTTTCTTTCTGAGGACGAGGCGGGCAGCATTGTTCTGGACGCGCTGGAGAGTGAGAGTGGTGGAGTGAGGAAGGCCAGAAAGGAGAGAGTTGCAGTAGTCGATGCGAGATAAGATGAGAGAGACAGCGAGTTTGGTGGCAGCTTCGGTAGTGAGGTATTTTCTGATCTGACTGATGCGGCGGAGGTGGAAATAACATGCCTGGGCCGTGGCGGAGACGAAGCTGGTCATGGAAAGAGAGGAATCGAGGATATCGCCAAGGTTCTTGACCGAGTCAGAGAGGGAGATGGGGGTGCTGTCGAGTTGAAGGTGGAGAGAGGGAGAGAGCTGGGAAAGTTTCTGGCGAGTGCCTACCAGCATGGCTTCCGTTTTGTCGTCGTTCAGTTTGAGCTTGTTTGCTGTCATCCAGTTTTTCCCGTCCTCATAGCAGTCAGCCGTGCGAGTCAGTATGTCTGAGTGTTGTCGAGTTTGTCTTTGTCTAGTAGTTGTGAGTCGTCAGCGTAGAGGTGGTGGTGTATGTGGTGAGACTGGATGATGTTGGACAGTGGGGAGATGTAGAGTGTAAAAAGGACCGGGCCCAGGACGGACCCCTGAGGAACGCCGCAGGAGAGCCTGACTGGGTTGGAGGAGACGCCGTCGATGGTGACGGACTGCTGTCTGTCGGAGAGGTAGGAGAGAAACCAGGAGTGAGCAGAGTCAGTGATGCCAAAGGAGTGGTGGAGGCGGTGGAGGAGGATAGCGAGTGGTCTATGGTGTCGAAGGCGGCAGAGAGATCGAGTAGCGTAAGAAGGGAGATGTTGCCCGAGTCAGTGGAGAGAAGCAGGTCGTTTAGGATATGTAGAAGGTCAGTTTCAGTGCTGTGATGCGATAGGCAGACTGGAAGGGACTGAGGAGGTTGTTGTCGGCGAGGTGGAGGTTGAGTTGGTTGAGGACGACCTTCTCAAGAAGCTTGGACAGGAAAGAGAGATTGGAGACTGGGCGGTAGTTCTTGAGTTCGTTTGGGTCGAGGTTGTGTTTTTTTAGGAGAGGACGGACGATGGCGGACTTGAAGATATCGGGGACGGAGCCCTTTTCTAGAGATGTGTTGATGATGTCCGTAATGAAGGGCAAAAGTTTTGGGAGGCCGTCCTGGTAGAGGGAAGCTGGGAGGGGGTCTAGTTCGCAGGTTTTGAAAGGCATGGACTTTATGGTCTTGAGGACTTCATCCTGAGAGACGGGGCGGAAGGACGAGAGGGGAGTGCCGGAAAAGGGGGTGTCAGGGAGGCAAGGCGAAGAAGGCAGAGTGTCGAGTGTCAAAGCGATCCGACGACTTTGCGTTCCGTCACCATTGACGGCCCATCATCAGGTTCGGCGCCATTTTGACCAAGAATCGTTTTCTCGAGTTTCGCCTCCAAAGTGGGTTTTTCTGTGCAGGAATGGTCCGCTGAACAACCTGTGTTGTTTTCAAAGCGATCCGACGACTTTGCGTTCCGTCACCATTGACGGCCCATCAGCAGGTTCGGCGCCATTTTGACCAAGAATCGTTTTCTCGAGTTTCGCCTCCAAAGTGGGTTTTTCTGTGCCGGAATGGTCCGCTGAACAACCTGTGTTGTTTTCAAAGCGATCCGACGACTTTGCCTTCCGTCACCATTGACGTCATGGCGGCCACTTACAGACACACACACTTACACACACACACACACACACACACACACACACACACACACACACACACACACACACACACACACACACAATTACACACACACACACACAATTACACACACACACACACACACACAATTACACACACACACACACACACACTTACATACAAACACACACACACACACACACACACACACACACACACACACTTACACAGACACTTACATTTTGACCAAGAATCGTTTTCTATATTTTCGCCTCCAAAATGCGTTTTTCTGTGCAGGAATGGTCCGCTGAACAGCCTGTGTTGATTTCAAAGCGATCCGACGACTTTGCGTTCCGTCACCATTGACGGCCCATCAGCAGGTTCGGCGCCATTTTGACCAAGAATCGTTTTCTCGAGTTTCGCCTCCAAAGTGGGTTTTTCTGTGCAGGAATGGTCCGCTGAACAACCTGTGTTGTTTTCAAAGCGATCCGACGACTCTGCGTTCCGTCACCATTGACGTCATGGCGGCCACTTACAGACACACACACTTACACACACACACACACACACACACACACACACACACACACACACACACACAATTACACACACACACACACACACACACACACACACACAATTACACACACACACACACACACACACACACACTTACAT